>OY755244.1:70347523-70359698 GCA_963576725.1 Azorinus chamasolen | reverse complement strand
AGAAAAGGAAACATTTAAAATTTTGTAGTTTCAAACCATTGTGATAAATAGAGCCTTTGCTCCTATATGAGCAAACGCTCTATTATTCACAATGGTTTCACAAAGTGACTTTTACAGAGTCGTCAAAAGTCGTCATTATGAGGGAATGGGTTAACGGTACAGTCCATTCGGTATAAAAGTCCTAAACATGACAGTGGATTCTTCATGACAAACAGTACAGACCCGGGTCAGAGGGCCCCTAATGGGTCCCTCTGATCTGGGTCTACCCTGCTTGCAATTGTCAGTACAGCAGAACCTGTTATAAGCGATTTTATAATTTACTATGAACTTAATATGTAACTTAATCGTAATATGACATTAATTTTTAGTTACATGTATGTTTTTATTGACTCTCATTCTGTTTCAGTGTTTGCAGGACACAGGGACAGCGATAGAACTGACACAAAGCGGTGATTTAGCCCGAGTTCAATATACAAACGGTGACATGTATATTATCTGCAAAGGAGCCTTGTATAGGGTAATAAGATAACACTAAGTAGCGGAATGGGGAAAAAGGATATCGCTATAAAACTAGCGGTATGGTGTAATAGATAGCACACTTAGTAGCAGTATATGGCAAATAGCTACCACGCTAAATAGTGGTATGGGGTAATAGATACCATGCCAAGTAGCAGTATATGGTAAAATCTACCCTGCTAAATAGATATCCCTCTAATAGTCGTATATCTGAAGATACGACACAAAGGGGCGGCGCAGGGTAATAGAACGTTAAACAGTGGCATTTGGTATTATATATCACGCTACATAGTGGTATGGGGTATTATATACTAAGTTTTATAGTGGTAAGTGGTACTTGGTACTATGATAAGTGGCGGTATAGGGAACTATATACCAGACTAAGTAGCGGTATATAGTACAAGTAATAGATAGCACGCTATATACATGTACTATAGTGGTATGTTATATTAGATATCACGCTATAAAGTAGTATGGGGTATTAGCTATCAGGCTGAGTAGCAGTATAGGGTAATAGATACAAGTCTAAGTAGCGGTAAATTGTGGTATGGGGTATTAGATATCACACTATATAGTGGTGTTGGATATTAGATACCACACTATATAGTGGTATGAGGTATTAGATACCACACTATATAGTTGTATGGGGTATTAGATACACCACTATATAGCGGTATATATTATAAGATATCTCATTATAATTACACTAGTTGTGGCATGGGGTACTAGATACCACACTTCGGCAACTTTAAGTATTTCATTCATGCAGACGCTTTTTTCATGCCCTTGCAAGCAGACCAGATCCAGATCAGACAGCTCCTGTAGAAGTTAATAGATCAGTATCTACAGTTATAACCTATACCAAAATATCCCGCGTACAAATGCCGTTATAAAAAGTCAGCTAATAAATATTCCTGAAGTAAAAATTCCTTTCATGAACATTCAACTGGAAAAGGGTTACAATTGTTTTCCATGATGCACGTTCATCTGACCATATTCTTGTTATTTTGCAGTAATTATTTTCCGCCTTATTTCAGACTAATCATTTCCATGGTAAAAACATGGTCTCCCATGACTTTATTTTCCTCAACGGGCACCCTTTGACGGAAACTCTACAACTAATAAAACGTTGTATGCCCCCGCCTATAGGCTACGGGAGCATTAAGTTTTACCCTTGTCCGTACGTCTGTACGTACACCCGTACGCCATTCCTGTAAAATGTTCGTCAAAGATTTCTTGGACTGGCGTATGTATGTTAGAATGATTTGATATTTGGTCTTAAGCATAATCATAGTGAGTTGCACATTGTCTTCCCTTTTCAGGTCCTTCGTTCAGCGGGGACATCTGTGTCACGGGAACACCTTTTGTTTTATTCTTAATGTCATTACAACATTGGACAGCGTCATTTGTTGTATTTTGTAGAAAGGAGGATTTTATGCAGGGTGTGCAGTTTCAATTATTAAAGACAAGACTGCTATGAACAAACTGCAACAAGGACACGGTGAATACTGTCCAAAGGTAAGCACGCGCGAGCGACCTCTCTCTCTCTCTCTCTCTCTCTCTCTCTCTCTCTCTCTCTCTCTCTTGCAGAAACTATAGAGACAGGCCTATATCATTTCATAAGCAAACATAGCGCATCCTTGACAGATCTTAATCTCCCGTCTGATATGGGTCTATTGTTCTTGCAAAAAGGCTTTAAAATGGCATATTCTATAGAGAAAAGGTTTAACCACATTTCTGTGTGTACCAGTATTTAATCTACATGAAGCAGCCTCTCATCTTGTAGTAAAGTGAGAGTCCCTACAATAAACACATATTTTCAATAACTACATAACATATGGAATTGTTATTTTCTTATGAATATTGCCAATTTTAACTTATATCGAAAACTGCCCCTCTGGTACAAAACAAATCATTTACATCGATAATATTATCAGCCTAATATCGAAGTTACAAAACAAAAAAGCAACACGAATAAACAATAATACCGGTACATCGGCATATAAAACAACGGCCGTCAAAATAAAAAATGTGAACCCGTAAACATTTTATTTTCTTCAGTGTTTATTCGTTCGGAATTCTTACGATATACTTCTTTTCAGCATTATGTGCATACGATTCATGTACTTTTTTAGGCATTTTTAAAACGCATTGCATGATTAGACTTCCACTTTAATCCTTTTACCGCCAATGTTGCATAAATTATGTTTGCAAAGACGTGGACAAGAATTTTTGTGAGGAAAGGGAGAAAAGATGCCCTTCGTTTTTTATTTACATTTTGACTTTGGTGAAAGTGGGATAAGGACGAGGTTGGGTACCCGTAAACCAGGTTTAAGTCCCCCAGTAACTTATTTTGGTTGCTGGTCGTTCCAAGGCGGCACTCCTGCTTTCAGCCTACGGTCAATTTTGTTGTTTAATATGCTTAATGTTTAATGTGTTTCGTCTTGATATGCGTCCTGTTATGTTTTGTCTTGTGGCTTTACCGTTTCTTGTTAGAAGGTGTTTGGTGCGGTGTCATTTCGTGTGTGGCTCTCCCTGTTTGACTATTTTTCCATATTTGTCTAATCATGGTCTGCTCTGTTTGTTTATAAAATAGTATAGATCTGGTCCAGGCGTTTCTGTCATGGACAAAACTTCCTTTGTTTCTAATGCCATTATAGAACCTATATAGGTTAGCATTGCCAGAATGTAATGAACATTAGTGCAAGACAGATTGATCTTATTTTAAATGCCCCAAGGCTTTTTTAGCGAAGAATATTGTACTGACTGCATCAGTTAGGTAAATCTATAAACACTATTTATTTGATAATAAAATTTATAAACGAATGTTTTCATGCTTTTGAAGGTCTGTGGGCAATTAGGGCGTGTGTTGAGGGTCCAGCATGATGGAGACCTACACGTTCTTGTTGGCGACAAAACGTTCGTGTTGAGCCCGGTGTGCTGTGAGCCAGTGGAAGACCCTGCACTTGCCAAACAAGCACCGGAAATGCCTAAACATATACAAGATAACAGTAATTAACCCTTTCATCCATAGACTATTTTTAGACCAAACCTCTTTGAATGAATCTACCCAAAAGGAGCATTTACAAGGGAAAAGTAAAATTTTAGAATTTTGTAGTTTGAAACCATTGTGATAAATAAAGCATTTGCTTCTATAGGAGCAAATGCTCTATTTGTCACAATGGTTTCAAGAAGTGGTTATTACAGAGGCGTAGAAATGCGTATTTATGGAGGAAAGGGTTTAAAACAAACGCATGTACAGAGGTCCAGATAAGATGCGTACATCAAATCATTTTAAGAATAACTTCATTATTTCTCCAACAAACCCCATGTCGCGACCACTCTTTAGAATCTTCTCGAAGAATATACCCAGATCAGACAGCTCCATGTAGACAGCAGTCAGGTCAGAGTCAACTTTGTTTGTTTAAATGTTACCGAACTGATTCTCTACTATTAGCCACAGGGGTCTGTACCGCTTCATGGGAGTTTATATATACAATAATAATAATAACAATAATAATAATAATAATAATAATAATTAATTCATTTTATATTTCAATACCCTAATTAACTAACATTTATATCAGGTCGATTCTTGCATGAATATTCATCAGGTAAATGTATAATACAAGCATTAGATGTTAACCCGTTCCTCCATATGCTATTTTTAGATACAACCTCTTTGAATGAATCTACCGAAAAGGAGCATTAACTAGAGAAAAGAAAAAAAATGAATTTTGTAGTTTGAAACCATTGTGATAAATAGAGCATTTGCTCCTGTAGGAGCAAATGCTCTATTTATCATAATGGTTTCATAAATTTTAAGTGAGTTTTACAGAGGCATAGCAAGGCGTATTTATGGAGGAAAGGGTTAAGGTAGCCTATCCTGCCCTAACCCGTTCAACACTGAATTTCCAGAGTGGAATAACCCACTAGTGTTGAAAAGCAGATACACTCAGTATGAAAGGCTTAAACGTACTAGAGGAATTTGAATGATAAACAGGACAGACTCGTGAATGTCTTGAACACACGTCGTATGAGTTGACTTAACCCTTTTCCTGTTCTGTATTTAGGTCAAATTTCAATACCTACTGAATATTCATTAACAAAATAGTTTGATAGTTAATAAAAGAAATATGCAAGGTGGAACATTGTAGACATTTTAGAAAGTAAAGAAACAGATCTATCAAATTTTATTAGCAAACAGAGCAGACCCTGATCAGACGGCTGCTCTAGGAGCCGTCTGATCTGGGTCTACTCTGTTTGCAAATACGTGAAAACACGTTTATATGAAGGAAAGGGTTAACAAGTTATCTGTGACAGTTTCTTTGCATTTTAAACTCAAAACGGAAGAATTGTTAAATATTTGATTGTCTAGGTACGTTACATTTACTAATTTTGAGAAATACTTTCACATAGCCAACTTTCATTGTTTCGTATCGGTGTATACTACGGGTTAATATACTAGTATACGTGCACTATGGTTCATTTTGTTTGATATTTGCACCAATTTGGAATGATTTATTGTTTTGTAAGAAATCAGGTTGAAATCTTATAAAATGTCGTTTATTTACAGGTCGCGGTTTCGAAGACAAAATGCGTACTACACTCTTGTCATTAAGAAAAACTGACCCAAGTTTTGATACAGAGGCCACGGAATTGTATGATGCCTTCGTTGCTAATGACGCTGATCTTATGAAGAGACTTATTGAACAACATAAACAGTTGGTGAGAAACTTAACTCTTCCCCTGTTCAGTATTCATGTAAGAAATTTTGACATCATGAATATTGATTAGCTGCAGTTATCTAATGTAACCTTTTCAAGAAAACTTTGTGCTTTAACAAAAAACGTAGAAATAGATATATATTATGTCAAAAGCAAACAGAGCAGACCCTGATCAGACAGTTCTTATATAACCGTCTGATATGGGTCTACTCCGTTTGCAAATGCGTGAAAATGCGTTTACATGAAGGAAAGGGTTAAATATCATGCTACATGTATGGGTAGAAACTATTTGACCTTTTTGCCTCATAGATAAGCATTTTCATACTAATTAAAGGCTCTCTATAACGACCTCTAAATTGCACCAAGTTCTTTGTGTTAAAGGCAGGTGGCTACTTAAAATCAAGGTGAAAGTAAAACAGAACGCTCCTATAGGAGCGTCCTGTTTTACTTTCACCTTGCTTTAAGCAGGCACCTGCCATAAATATCAGCTAATTAACACACATTAGTGGCCGTTATAGTGAGGTTTTACTTCATATGCAAACAGAGTAGACATAAATCAGAGTGTCTCTGCAGGAGCCGTCTGATCAAGTCCCGTTCCTTTGCTTATTAAATTATATACAGTAGAACCTGTCCTAAGCGTCCAGTCATTGATTGAATAAAGGAGTCATATAAAGAGAACCTGTCCTAAGCGTCCATTCATTGATTGAATAAAGGAGTCATATAAAGAGAACCTGTCCAAAGCGTCCATTCATTGATTGAATAAAGGGGTCATATAAAGCAAAGCGTTGCTTAATGAAAGGCAAAAGTAATGCAGAAAGCTGATCTAGGAACTTTCTGCATTACTTTTGTTCTGCATAAGCCTACCATTTAATCATGTGAAGCGCTTTTGAACGCACACACCCTGTTTGAAAAGAGAACTATATAAATGTGGTATAATATTATAATAATAATAATAATAATAATAATAATAATAATAATAATAATAACAATAATTTAATAATAATAATAATTGATAATTAGACCATTGTTTTCAGCCTTAAAAACAAAAAGAATGATATTATTCTCTTTGATTTTATGGCTGAATGCATGTAACAAAAATGTGACGTGTATTTTGACATGATATTCTTTGAAAAAGGCCCTTAGTGGTTGAAATATTAGATCGGAGCAATAAATCCAAATTGTTTGACACTCGCTGAATTGTTTCTAAAATGTATTTCAAACAGGTAAAATACAAAATGGAAAACAAGACAATTGTACATCTTGCGTGCTATTCTGGACACACTGCCTTGTTGGAGTTTCTTATCAAACTCAAGGGAGACACTGAAGAAAAGGACGACGAAGGAGACACGCCACTTCATTATGCAGCACATGGGTTGGTTTTTCCTGTCACTTTCTCTCTATCTGTAACAAAAGACGTTATACACATGTACATATCCTATTGACCATATCGGTTTGATATCATATGGATGTGGTTGTGCTGACTGGGTGTGTATCACAAAATCTTTAATTTATCTATTACAATGTATGTATCACAAATCATTTAATTAACTTATACATTGCATGTACATGTATCACAAATCATTTATTTATCTATTACAATGTATCACAAAATCATTTACATATCTAATACATTGTATATATCACAAAGTTATTTACATATAAATCACATACATTTTATTTATTACAAAAGTATTTATTTATCTCACACATTGTATGTATCACAAAATCATTTATACGTATCTCATACATTTTATGTATAAAAAATCATTTATACAAGTATATCCCATAGATTGTGTGAATAATAAAATCTTTTATTCATCTTATGCATTGTATGTATCACACAATCATTTATTTAACTCATACAGTGTATGATCTCAAACTCATTTATTTATGTAATACATTGTATGTATCACAAAACATAAATAGTTTAGATTAATAATTGATTTTGTGATAGACGATGTGTATCAAATAAATAAATGATTATGTATACACACATGTACAATGTATTTGATAAAGCTCAAAATCTGACAATTCAGATACTTGAGAATACAATGTATTAGATAGATAAATGGCACACACAATGTATTACATAGATCAATGTATTAGATGAATAAATGATTTTGTGACACATACAATGTATGAGTTAAATAAATGATTTTCTGATACGTACAATGTATAAGATAAAGTTCAAAATCTGACCATTCAGATACTTGAGAAAGTGTTTGTTACAGTGGAGGAAGGGCAAACTTTTATTTCTGAATTCCACATATCTTTAAACCAAAAACTGTATTTTCGAGAATATTTTATCAGTGCTTGTATTTTTCCATTGTTCTTCCATAACTTGTACTTTTCCATTGTTTTCCATTACTTGTACTTTCATTAGCTTTTGTATTACTTGTCCTTTTCCATTGTGTTTTATACAATGCGTTTTTTTAACTTTTCCATTGTTTTTGCACACTGCGTATTTTGTACCTTTCCATTGTTTTCCCACAAATTGTACTTACATGTATCCATTGTTTTTTCCATTACTTGTACTTTTCCATCGTTTTTGTATTACTTTTACTGTTTTTGTACACTGCGTTTAAATAATTTTCTATGCGGTAGAGATTATAACAACACACGGACAAAATATTGTGTCCTTTTCAGACAACAGGCAGAATGCGCCAAGGTACTTCTGAAGCATAAAGTGAACCAGAACAGTCAAAATAACGACGGCAAAACTCCGCTTATGATTGCGATCGAATATCCCTGCATGGAGTCGATAAAAGTCCTTTTACAACATAAAGCGTCAGTCAGCATCAAGGTATGGATTTAACATGTTTTATTTATATATACAGTTGCATGCATACTGTAATGATAGCACAAAGGAAAAACGGATGGAAACGAAAGGAAGACTCCTTATTGCGTTTCTCTCTCAAGTATGATGGTACTGATCCTTTACTTAGTGAGTGACTTTCAATCTGCATTAATCCATTACCTCATAGGTTATTTTTAGATCCAACCACTTTGAATAAATCTACCGAAAAGGAGCATAAACTAGAGAAAAGAACAATTTTAGAATTGTGTAGTTTGAAACCATTGTGATAAATAGATTATTTGCTCCTATAGTAGCAAATGCTCTATTTATCACAATGGTTTCAACAGGTGACTTTTGCAGAGGCATCAAAAAGCGTCAATATGAGGGAATGCATTAAGCTGCCACATGTCTGAAAGACTGGCAATGATAATACTTCCATTGTCTGGAGAAGATTAGTTTTACTGTAACCCCCTCCCCTCCCCGAATACAAGTGGTATTTTTCTTAATTCAAACAACATTGGCCGAGGCCAGACACCGCATTTCAAATGAACTTAAGCTTGAAGTGTTTGTGTCACATGTAACTACCAAAAGGCCACGTCAAAAACGAATTCTTGATGAAACGCCTCCTTTAATCCTTCATATAAACGCATTTTCATGCATTTGCAAACAGAGTAGACCCATACCAGACGGCTCCTATAGGAACTGTCTGATCAGGCTCTGTTCTGTTTGCTTTTGACATGATCAAGATCTTATTCTACAGTTTCTGTCAAAGCAAAAACAGTCCTTGAAATGTTTACATTATATAACTTCAGCTAATAAATATTCATGTACTATACAGTTGAACTTCGAATTCTCGAACTTCAAGGGACCATTGAAATTACTTCGAGTCATCCGATTTTTAATATGAACACTCTTTAAAACCGCTTAATTCAGGTATAAACTACTGCTAAAAGCTCTTTTAGGAGAATTCAGCTTTACTTTAGACCGGCATTAAGCGGTCACATGTGTTTCTAGATATACAATGTACGTAGTGCATTGTAAATTTTGAAAGGATCGAACTTTCAGTTTGAGTTATCCCAAAGTTCGAGTTATTCGAGTTTGAGATATTGAAGTTCGACTGTACTTTAACTCTGCTCTAATATACACGTGCTTAATAACCCATTCCCTCATACTGACACCTTTGGATCCCTCTGAAAAGGTCACTTTTTCAAACCATTGTGATAAATTTATGATCTAATGGTTTCAAAACTACACACTTCTAAAAGTTCCCTGTTTTTCTAGTAAATGCTCTTTGTTGGTAGATTTATTCAAAGAGGTTGGATCTAAAAATAGCCTATGAGGGAATTGGTTTTTCTCCTCCGATGTATCCAGAAAACGATTGACACGGCTTGCAGCAATGTATCTGTAATAATTTTTGCAAATAGTTTATATCCAGTTCAGACGCCCGGTAACTCGGCATTGTATTAGGAGCCAAACTGCTTGACGCACCACTTATGTTTTGAGAAGAAATTGAAAGAAAATTCGATTCCCTTTCCCTCATATAAATGCCCTTTCACGCATTTGCAAACAGAAAAGACCCAGATCAAATGGCTCCTGTAGGAACCGTCTGATCAGGGTCTCCTCTGTTTGCTTATGATATAACACAGAACTGATTCTGAAGTTTCTGTTATAGCTAAAACGTCATGTGTCCATGTGCTATTATATCGAATTAATATATAGAGAATAATAGGTTAGTGCCGTAGATGGGACGCTTTATCCGACGAGGGGAGAAAACGTTGAGGCGAGGCTTGCCGAGCCTCAACTGTTTTCTCTCCGAGTCGGATAAAGGCGTCCCATCTACGGCACTAACCTATTATTCGATTTATCCAGTCAATATAGTTAAATGTCTTTTATAGACTCATAACACTCTTGAAATAATTTACATTGAAAATGCAGTTTTTCGATCAACGGATCCCTCCCTTTTCACTTCCATTTAGACGTAAATAGATCTAATGAGCTACCGCAGAGGAATATAGTTTCGATACTTGTATTACTAGAAGGGAAACGTGGTTGAATTTGAAAAATAAGATGATTTGAATCGAGGGTCGATAAGTTATTTCAAACAGACATGATTTATATTCTTTGGTCAAATTCGAGTTACGTAGTCTCGGTTTCTATTTTTAGATTCTACCTAACGTCACTCAGAAATCGATGGAACTGAACAGGCTATATTTAGGTTTATGACTATCACCGCCCCTGTAAGAGTTTATCAATCAAATAATCGTGAGAGTAATAAGAAAACATTTACTATTTATCTGTCAATCTTTGGTTCCAGGTTTGATTTTATCAAAAACGGGTTTTGCCAGCGGTGGATTAAATTAATAAAAGTGATAAATCAACGTCATTTTGTATGTGGCCTCAGTGGCGTAATCGGTAAGCGCGACGTCTCTAGAGAGATTAGAATTAGTTTTTGTAGGATCAGGCGCGGGTTCGAATCCAGCTGTAGCCAATTATTTTTATTTTTTCCCATTTGAATAATTCTTCTGGTGACCAAATAGATCTGTTAGATATATTCCATCAACATGTTTATGAATATTTACAGAAAACTAAAATAGTTCCATGGTTATAGAATCATTACGCCCATCTACTAACCTAATAAACCTTCCACTACCGGAAGTAACCAGATAAACCTAAGTTTATTTGCACCCCCTTTATTATGTCACTAGAGAAGCCTGGTGACTGGATAAAATTAATATTCATGACGCAAATATTTCTTACATGAATATTCATTGAGGAAAGAGTTAAAGCAGAAGAGTGTGTGCTGACGGAATTTATTTTGCGCCAAGCAGTAAAAAAACCTCCCGAGTTAATTCCTTAAGTGGACTCTATAATTATCCCTTTACCTGATAGAAGCGGCTTTTAGCGTGTTTGATTTATTCCTCCGCTGAAGAAAATAGTTCAAATTCATACAGTCATGAACATATTGCATAATAAATATTTTCTATATCCTAGTAGGTGGTAGCATAAAGCAGGCTGAAAGTAAAGCAGAATGCGCCTTAAGGCGCATTCTGCTTTACTTTCAACCTGCTTTAAGTGGTCATATGTCTTCAAAACTAGAAACAGGCTATTGGGTAAAGGGATAAAGATGTTTTACTGTACAGCATGAGACGCATTCAATATTTAAAACCTTTTTGCAAGGACAATGCCGGATCAACTGCTATGCACGATGCAGTATCCCAGACGGACGGACAGCCAGAAGTGACCGTTGCTGTTCTTTCCGCCAGTACGGCGGACTTTACGGTTGTTAGTAGGAAGGGATTTGACGTTTTCCACTGGGCTGTTTTGAATAACAATTTAAAGTAAGCAAAACATCTGGTTTACTGTCTACATGTATATATAATATTTCAGAGTATTTGATGTTTAGTTACTAGAACAGCATACCCTGATCAGACGGCTGCTATAGGATCCGTCTGGTTTTGATCTACTCAGTTTGAAAATACATAGACACGCTTAACAATTTATGGAGTAAAATGTTAAGTATTTAATGCAAATGTAAAGTTTGTGCATTTTAAATGTAGCGAGTACAATTTCAACAATGATTTGTAGAGGAAAGAAAGGGTTTAAGGTAACGTTAAACATATTCCCTCATATTTATGCCTTTTGACGACTCTGAAAAGTCACTTTTTGAAACCATTGTAATAAATAGAGCATTTCAAAACTACACAGTTCTAAAAGTTTCATTTTCTCTACGTAAATGCCTCTTTTCGGTAAGGTCTAACACTAGCCTATGAGGTAATGGGTTAATGAAAATACTTAGTCTCTTTGCATGCTAGTGGTAATTTCATGGTAACACATGTAAACAGTTTGTGCGCCATATGAGACCTCTAGTAATTCATTGTCTCATTACAATCCAACCTGTTTGACACTCTCGTTGAGACATTTAACCTTTAGCGCTGTACTCGTGGCAATGTGATTACCTTTACAAACAGTTTGGATCCAGATGAGACGCCGAGTAACTCGGCGTCTCATCAGAATCCAAACTGTTTATAAATCTGATTCTCGTTTTGAAAATATATGGAAGAAACACGTAGTTTAGAATTGAAGCAGACGACGACAAACTTTGCAGACGACAATTGCTCAGAGTGCAGAAAGTTAA
>OY755244.1:70312523-70342523 GCA_963576725.1 Azorinus chamasolen | reverse complement strand
CGTGTATCCCTCTAAATTCTGATGTATATACGGAGTCATGAGCAACAATGGAATTTCCCCCGCCGAGTGCCTCGCTTCCTTGATATAACAAAATAAAAATGGCCGACCAGCTTCACTTCGTCGATTCGATTCAAACAACCGCTCTCAAACGAAATAACAAGAGTTTGGGGCGGAAAAAAGTTATCCATTTAGAAACATTTTTGTTATAGTTGTTGTATAACAATGTAAATGAACCCTATATGTGGCGAAGGTCTTATTCTGCTTTGATGCTGCAAATGTTGTCAAAGTGCTTGTGCGCGTACCGATTAGCCCCCAAACCCCGCTTTTACAAAGATAATCCACACCCAATTCGATTCAGATTTTATTTATGTACATGCACAGTACACGTACCTGTAAATTGCAGTATAGCCGCTCCTTCCAACGCCCATTGTTTGAATATTATAAAACCGTCATTTTGACGTCATCCAAATGACGAATTTCCTCAATTAAGTTAAATAGTGTCTGCTTAACCGCTGATCTGCTGAAAGTTTTACTAACGTCTGATTCTTTCAATCCTTTGATAAACTAATGCACTTGGAAGATCCCTTTCTATCCACAAATATAATGAACTGGTTATTATACACGATGAACTAGGGTTGCAGAGTGATATATAAGCCCTTACCTTACAGTAAGAGGCCCCTGAGGGGAAGCAAAACGACGCCTACATTAACAACGCTAATTAACTGCTACAAATATTAAACTTTGCAGTATAATAAAATCGTTATACAGATCATTGGCGGGATATCTGACTTTTTATTTCCTGCTGAGGAAAATACATGAAGCCCTCGCCTAACGGCTCGGGCAACATGATTTTTCTCAGCAGGAAACAAAAAGTCAGATACCCCGCCAATGATCTGTATAACTAATAATATCTCACTAACCACTATAGCTAGTGACATGGAATTGCATATACATATGTACACATAAACCACCATCCGTATTTTCATTGCACACCCAGCCCATGATGCCCGCAAGCCCAAAGTCAAGGTCAAATAACTTAGGAACTTTACGTACAGCTAGACAAGCACCACCACGGGGGCATCGCTGTGTCTTACAGACACAATTTTCTAGTTTATGATTTGTGTGGATACAAAAACGGTTATCTTAACTCTCTGCACGCTAGCGGTGAAACCGTGATTACCTATGCAAACAATTTGGATCCAGATGAGACGCCGCATAATGCGGCGTCTCATCAGGATCCAAACTGTTTGTCACTTTGACCATATTTTTGCAAAGAAATGAGAGAAATTTTATTTTTAGAATTGAAGCAGACGACAATTGTTGCAGACGATAAATTGCTTAGTGTGCAAAGAGTAAAAAAATAACGTCTGCTCAAATTTGGATCTGATGCAATTTTGACTACTTCCGGTTATAATAATACTAAGAGGTCCAGATACATGTAAGATGAGCAGATTTAAACATTTTCAAGAATAACTTCTTTTTTTCTCCACTAAACGCTATGATGTGACCGCTGTCTAGAATCGTTTCGAAGAGGCAGATAAACTGTTACATGCAGTTTAGACGTTCTTTTTGATACATCTACAGAGGTCAAGATAAGATGCATAAATTAAAACGTTTTGAAGAGTAACTTCTTTATTTCTCCACAAAACTCTGTGTTGTGACCACTGTTTAAAATCGTTTAGAAAATATGATTCTAAAGGGTGGCCATAACATAGGGTTTGGTGGAGAAATGAAGAGTTTAGCATTGAATACGCACGCTTATGAGTTGCTCTGTTGAATAAATAGAACTGTTTTGTCTACGATTCTAAACTTGATGTCATTACTTCTTACATGCATATTCATGGAATAAAGGATATATCGGTATTACTTACAGAGGCGAATATAAATGCCAAGGACAACAATGGTAACACAGCCTTACATTTAGCACAGGAACCACGGATCTACGCAGATCTAGCCAAATCGGTAAGACATTTTCCAGACCAGGATCCGATGTTATAAAACTTCTGAGTCTGAGTATAAGTTCATTCTCTGGGTCCAAGGTTACAAAAACTTCTGAGTCTGAGATCATTCTAAAGTATCTGAAAGCTCAGAATCTGACTAATCAGATGATTGAGAATGATTTTAGACTCAAGCAAAAAGCTTTATAACCTACAACCCTGATTGGTCAGATGTTGAGCAAGATCTAAATCTGACCTAGGAGACGCTTGAGAATGAACTCAGCCTTAACCCTTTCCTCCATAGGCTATTTTTAGATCCAACCACTTTGAATAAATCTACCGAAAAGGAGCATTAACTAGAGAAAAGGAAAAGTTTAGAATTTTGTAGTTTGAAACCATTGTGATAAATAGAGCATTTGCTCCTATAGAAGCAAATGCTTTATTTATCACAATGGTTTCATAAAGTGACTATTACATAGGCATAGAAAGGCGCATTTATGGAGGAAAGGGTTAAGCGGATAGTTTTATACATGTGTAACCTTGGGATCATTCCATTATAAAGATACAGATTTCCGTAAACATATTGGAACCCAGTGATTAGCAGTTAGAATTAGTTGAAAAGTGATCGAAGACAAACAGTGTAGACCCAGATCAAAGGGCTCATAATGGAGCCCTTTGATTAAGGTCTGCACTGTTTGTCATAAAACTAATTTTGGCCAGAGATAAATGTTGATACACGCATTTACTTTATACTTACTATTGGCGTCCCGTTCTGTTGGAAGGGACGGGAAACACAGAGTGGCCATGGGCGAGCATGGGTTATCAGTTACCACAGTCTCTTGGTGCTGACTTGATTTGACACAATATTGCATTTAAACTTCAACGGTTGCATTTCAAACGGAACAGAAGTCATGGAACTAAACTCGTCGAAAATAAGAGACAAACTGTGACGGTAGGACTTTATACACAAGAAATGTGATATGCCATAACATCACACAATGAAGTTGTTTATGTTGCTTTCAGGTCAGCATAACATCCGCTGTAGTAAATAAAAACATAAAAATCACGTTTATCTTGCTGGAAAACGGAGCTGACCTGGAAATAAAGAACAAACTGAACAAAACACCCCTAGATTTGGTTGAAAACAATGAAACGAAACAAGAGATAAAAAGGTGAGCAAGATGTCAATTGTTCTAAATATGTTTTTTATTTGAGTAATAGCGATTGAAGGTCTATGATAAACAAACACGATATGAAAATAGTGATATTGCATAGGCAAACATGATATTAAGGTAGTGTTATCTTATAGACGAACAGCAAGTGACCGTAGTGATATCATATTTGATAGTTTAGCAGCACTCTAGGGTAGCCTTATTCGAAGATGGACCTATTCAATATTCGAAAAGCATGTGAGGGCAGTACTATTCGATATTCGAAAAACATACGAGAGGAGAGCAGTGTTATTCGATATTCTAACAACGTATGAGGGTATTCGATATTCGAACAGCATACATGTATGATGGTAGATTTAGAACTAGTTCAACTGTTGCCAGGCTAATGAAATTGGAACGTAGGACAAAGAACACGTGCATTACATTTGCCACATTAAAAAGTAAAAAATAATGCGGATCATCTTCAGATCTGATGCATTTCTTGCCACATTCCTATTCGGTGATTTTTTTGAGAAACTATTAAGCCAGTGTCAAACAGGTTGGATCCTGATGAGACGCCGTGTTGCCGTGTTACTTGGCGTCTCATCTGGAGCCACCTTGTTAGCAAATGCGAGATAAAAAGGAATGAATGACCGGGAGGGGTCAAGGAAGACGTTCCGGTACTCGGGATCCCCATCCCCTTGTTTATACCTGTTTAATCTAGTGTGGACATGGTATGCAACAAATGGTTGGTCTTAATTTAACCTTTACTCCATGAATATCCATGTAAAATTAATGACATCATGAATATTGATTATCTTATGTTTTTATAATGACAAATAAACAAGAGAATATTTGATCAATGCTTAAACACTGTAGAATCATATCTATATTATATCATAAAACAAACCGAGCAGAACCTAACCAGACGGCTCCTATAGGCAACGTCTGGGTCCATGCTTATAAAGCTTTTTAGTTGAGTCTGAGTTCGTTCTCAAGCTTTTGATTGGTTAGATTTGAGTTCACAAGCTTTAGATTGGTCAGATTTGAGCCAGAGGCTCAAATCTGACCAATCAAAAACTTGAGAACGAACTCAGACTCAACCAAAAGTTTTATAAGCATAGATACTGATCTGGTTCGGCCTAATCTGTTTGTAAGAAACTTTATTTAGAGTCGGCTGTGTAGAACATAATGACATTAGCTTTATAGCTATTTTCCGACAAACAGAGCAAATCAGTATAACAATTAATCAGTGAATAAAAGAACAACATATATATACAATGTAAATTTGTAAATAAGAGTTACATTATTTTCCAAACTCTTCAAAAAATAAAAGTAGCGAAACACTTTACGAACAGTAGCCTCACAGCATGCAATATATATAAACATGATATATATGGTTAAAACAGAATACATTATTACAGACCCTGGTTATGTTGTAGTCCGTGTCTGTTTTTGTTTTTATTTTACAGTGCTCCCTCCCTACAACGACACCCTTTGGGATACGAATATTGTATGTGTTGTTCAGAGGGAGTTGTTATCGGGAGGGAAAATCAAACATAATTAGCTTGTTTGCAGATCCCCAGATAATGTGTATTTCGAGAACTAAAACCGTTATGCCTCAATCAAACCCTATGTTGTGACCACTCTTTAGAATCATCACAAAGTGACGATTCTAAAGAGTGGTCACAACATAGGGTTTGATGGAGGCATAAAGAAAATACGAAGGAAAAAGGTTGTTTATGGAGCCTTTTTGTTTCGGAAACAGTGACATGCGTTGTTGTAAGGAGGGAATCGTTGTTGAGAGGGCCGTTGTAGGGAGGGAGCACTGTATTATTATCTGTTGTTAGTTTGATAATCTAGCATGTTTGAGATATACAATGAATAGAAAAAACTAATGGCAACATGTTTAGGAACATGCAGGACAATATCGTATTAAGGGTTAATCCAGTCCTTCCTATACTATTTTAGACCTAACTTATTTGAGAATGTATTTACTGAAAATGAGCATTTATTAGAAAAAAGGACTTTTGTAGAATTGTACAATTTTGAAACCAAAATTAATAAAAAGACCATTTGTTACTATTGAGCAAATGCTCTATTTGTCACAACGGTTTCCAAGTGACTTTAACAGGGGCGTCTACAGGCGTCAGTAGGGAAAATGGATGAATACATGTATGCAATGTAGTAAATCCTCTCTATAACGGCCACTAGATTGTGTTAATTAGCTGGTATTTAGGGCAGGTGGTTGCTTTAAGCAAGGTGTAAGTAAAACAGAACGCCTCTTGTAGCAGCCACCTGTCTCTAACACAAAACACTTGATGTAGTTTAGTGGCCGTTATAGAGAAGTTTTAACGTTATAGAATGGCTGCCCAGTACCGCCAGAACCCAATGACATCTACCAAAGGTGTTTTCTTACCCATGCACTGGGGTGTCCAATCGATGTTGGAAGTTAAGAGGAAACCACTGGCAGTAAAAGTAGACATGGACAAGGAAGAATTTGACAGCGTCTCTAAACACTTCCAAGAGACTCTGGATTATTGCAAGATTGAGAGCATTGAGCGTGTACAGAACCCCCTACTATGGGAACATTTTCACTTGTAAGTTGGCCTTGTTCTCCCAGTAAGATATTTACAGAGTAATGCTTAGCCCTTTACTCCATACGTTTTTCCAAACATAATAGACTAAAATCAGATAACTTTTGTAGGAATACCTGACTAGGGTCTGCTCATGATTGCTAATGGAATAATGAAGGTGTGATAGCTTCTGAAATGGCCAATCATTTCCATGTTAAATGACCGGTATAAAATATCAGTTAATTAATACATGAAATGGTGAATTACTGTATAAATATTCAATAAAGGATTCAATTCAGTAAAGGGTTCAAATGAAAATATACGACCGCGTGATATTGGTTGTTATATTTTAACCATTTACTCCATATAATACATAATATGATTGATATTGTCATAATTACGCCTTTGATACATGGACAATTGTATGTATGGCATGCTATACTTGCATTTATCATTTAATCTGCCTTGTGGGAGTGCCGTAACGGAGTGTCGTAAATCGCGCATTTTTATGTAAATTAGCAATCGTTAGCCAATCGTAGCGCTCATTTAAGCGTTAGCCAATCGTAGCGTTCCATGTATGCCACCCGTTGTATTACTATGGTTTGTAAAGAATGGCCGAAACAGCCGTCATCTATAGCCTGTTTCATTTTCTATTGAACTTTTAAGGGTTTTGTGATAAAAAGAATCTTAGATTCGTGTTCATTACAGGTTGTTTTCATGAAACTCGTTTGCTATTGTGAATGTGACACTCGCTAAAGCTCGTGTCATATTATTACAGTAGGCTCGTTTCATGAAAGCAATTTGTAATGAACACTCATGTAAGATCCTCTATATATGTTTGTGGTGGACGTTGCTAAATAGTAGGTAATATGATTTAAATAGTTTAATATGATTTTAATATGATTAAACATGCAGTTGCTATCATATTGTAACTCAAGTCACAATATGATGGCAAGCACATTGTAAAAATGCACTTATCTTATCTCAATTTTTTAGAAGCCTATTAATGTACCCTAGGTTTTAGCAAACTTCTCCAGAAAACTATTACCTTACTGATGTTTTTATGTATTGTTACGTCGATTGTAGTTTTGTCAGTTATAGTTTTGAATATATGTTAAATGTGTATACTATGTATACACTCCCTAATGGGCCGACGGCCTTATGGATTTGGATAAAGTTACAATCGAATATAATACGCCTTTCTACGCTTTTTGCAAACAGAGTAAACCCAGATCAGACGGTTCCTGTATAGATCTAATTCTTCGCGTGTTCATGTGTGATTATACCCCCACAAACGAAGTTTTTGGGAAGCGTATACTGGAATCAACATGTCCGTCCGTCTGTTCGTCCGTCCGGTTTGTCCGGATCATAACTTCCAAAGTATAAATGCTATTGACTTCAAAGTGTATATGCAGATAGATCTTATAGACCGCAAGTGCAGAGCACAAGGTTCATAACCCTGTCTTCAGTATTTTCGGAGTTATTTTCATTTGTTATTTTTCTCAAAATCCGGCTTGTCTGGATCATAACCTTCAAAGTATAAAAGCTATTGACTTCAAACTTTATATACAGATAGACCACATTAATTACAAGCGCAGTGCACAAGGTCCATAATTCTGTCTTCAGTTATTTTTGGAGTTATTTTGATGTGTGTGAAGCTGGCTCAGCAATCAACCATCAACCATCAACATTCGTTTTAATAAAACTTCAAGGTATTTAGACGATATTTTGAATTTAGATAATCCTTATTTTGATACTATGGTTTCTTCAATCTACCCAAAAGAACTGTCTTTAAACAAAGCTAATCAATCTGACATTAATGCTTCATTTTTAGATTTGAATCTTTCAATTACAAATGATAAAGTTTCGTCCAAAGTATACGATAAAAGAGAAGATTTTAATTTTAAAATTGTTAATTATCCTTTTCTAGATGGGGATGTGCCACGTTCTACATCTTATGGTGTTTATATTTCTCAACTTATTAGGTTTGCCCGAGCCTGTTCTTTGCTTGAAGATTTTAACAGACGTAATTTAGTTATAACTGATAAACTTCTTAAGCAAGGTTACAGATATCACAAACTTCGGAAAACCTTTTCTAAATTTTATTATCGAAATTTACCTCTCATTAGTAAATATAATTGCAATCTACGGACGTTACTGCGACAAGGCATTTCTCAACCAGAATTTTATGGGGATGTTATCTACAAACTTAGGAAAATTCGGGGTCATATCCATTTTCATGATTTGTTTATAAAACGCATTAAAAAATTTAAAAAGAAAGGTTATGATCCTATTATATTGCAACACACTGCATGTTTGGTTATCGATCCTTTTACAGTCGGTAGCTACGCTTCCCTCTTTGCTTGCGCGATGACAGGCCGAGGGTAGTACTCTATGATGGTATACTCTTAAACTTGGATACAGGAGGAGCTTACCAGACTCATGTATTATTTTTTCCCTGTCGTGCCCTTAACGGCTTACCTGCAGGTGCTCTGACTTCAGCAAAGCCATTGAGTACATATTTGACGGATTGTCACAGTTATTATGCTATGTTTTACATGTTGTCCTGTGTTCACCGTCGTCTATGTTGTGGGTAAGTCCAGCGGGGATACCTTTATTTACAATATTTGTAAAGCTAGGGTGACTTTGAGAGAAGTGTGAGGTTAGGACGTCCGTAAACCGGTTTAAACCCCCAGTGGTGTTTTTGCTGCTGACCGTGCCAAGGCGGTACTCTCTTTGTCACCCTTCCTTTTGTTTGCCTTGCGTCTTTGTGCTTGTGGTTTGTTCATGTTGTGGAACGTTTGTCCCTGTTTCTTGTGTGTCTTTTGGTGTTTTCTGTGTTCATTTCGTATGTGTGTGTGCGTGTGCGTTTGGGTGTGTGGTTGTGTGTGTGTGTGTGTCATGCTGTCTGTCGGTGTTTTGGTGGTGGTTGCGTCTTGCATGTGGCTTTGCCTGCTTGACTTTACTACTTTTCCATTTATATAAGGAAATCGAATGTTGATCTGGAATGTCGAGCTCGCCCATCAACATTCGTTTTTATATAAGGAAATCGAATGTTGATCTGGAATGTCGAGCTCGTCCATCAACATTCGATTTTATATAGAGAAACCGAATGTTGAGCTGGAATGTCGAGCTCGCCCATCAACATTCGTTTTTATATAAGGAAATCGAATGTTGATCTGGAATGTCGAGCTCGCCCATCAACATTCGTTTTTATGTAAGAAAATCGAATGTTGATCTGGAATGTCGAGCTCGCCCATCAACATTCGTTTTTATATAGAGAAACCGAATGTTGAGCTGGAATGTCGAGCTCGCCCATCAACATTCGTTTTTAGCTCACCTGGCACAAAGTGCCAGGTGAGGTATTGTGAGGGGGCAGTGTCCGGCGTCCGTCGTCGTGCGTCGTGCGTATGTGCGTCGTGCGTCGTCAACAATTTACTTAAACATCTTCTTCTCTGAAACCACAAAGCCTAGAGCTTTGATATTTGGTATGTAGAATCATCTAATGGTCCTCTACAAAGATTGTTCAAATTATGACCCCCGGACCAAAAATGGCCCCGCCCCGGGGCTTATCAGTTTTTCATAGGAAAATCTTTAAAAATCTTCTTCTCTGAAACCGTAAGGCCTAGACCTTTGGTATTTAGTATGTAGCATCATCTAATGGTCCGCTACAAAGATTGTTCAAATTATGACCCCCGGGCCAAAAATGGCCCCGCCCCGGGGCTTATCAGTTTTTCATAGGAAAATCTTTAAAAATCTTCTTCTCTAAAACCGTAAGGCCTAGACATTTGATATTTGGTATGTAGCATTATCTAATGGTCCTCTACAAAGATTGTTCAAATTATGTGCCCCACACCAAAAATGGCCCCGCCGTGGGGCTTATCAGTTTTTCTGAGGAAAATCTTTAAAAATCTTCTCCCCTGAAACCGTAAGGCCTAGACCTTTGATATTTGGTATGTAGCATCATCTAACGGTCCTCTACAAAGTTTGTTCAAATTATGACCCCCGGACCAAAAATGGCCCGCCCCGGGGCTTATGAGTTTTTCATAGGAAAGTCTTTAAAAATCTTCTTCTCTGAAACCGTAAGGCCTAGACCTTTGGTATTTAGTATGTAGCATCATCTAATGGTCCTCTACAAAGATTGTTCAAATTATGACCACCGGGCCAAAAATGGCCCCGCCCCGAGGCTTATGAGTTTTTCATAGGAAAATCTTAAAAAATCTTCTTCTGAAACCGTAAGGCCTAGACATTTGATAGTTGGTATGTAGCATTATCTAATGGTCCTCTACAAAGATTGTCCAAATTATGTCCCGCGGACCAAAAATGGCCCCGCCGCGGGGCTTATCAGTTTTTCATAGGAAAATCTTTAAAAATCTTCTTCTGAAATCGTAAGGCCTAGACATTTGATATTTAGTATGTAGCATTATCTAATGGTCCTCTACAAAGTTTGTTCAAATTATGTCCCCCGGACCAAAAATGGCCCTGTCCCGGGGCTTATCAGCTTTTCAAAGGAAGATCTTTAAAAATATGTAAGGCCTAGACCATTGATATTTGGTATGTAGCATTATCTAATGGTCCTCTACAAAGATTGTTCAAATTATGACCCCTAGATAAGCCCCGGGGCTTATCAGATTTTCATAGGAAAATCTTTAAAAATCTTCTCTGAAACTGTAAGGCCTAGACCATTGATATTTGGTATGTAGCATTATCTAATGGTCCTCTACACAGATTGTTTAAATTATGACCCCTGTACCAAATATGGCCCCACCCCGGGGCTTATCAGTTTTTCTTAGGAAAATCTTTAAAAATATTCTTCTCTGAAACCGTAAGGCCTAGACCTTTGATATTTGGTATGTAGTCTCATCTAACAGTCTTCTACAAAGATTGTTCAAATTATGACCCCTTGACCAAAATGGCCCCGCCCGGGGGCTTATCAGTTTTTCATAAAAAGCTTCTTCTCTGAAACCGTAAGGTCTAGACCTTTGATTTTTAGTATGTAGCATCATCTAATGGTCCTCTACAAAGATTGTTCAAATTATGACCCCTGGACCAAAATGGCCCCGCCCCTGGCTTATCAGTTTTTCATAGGACACTCTTTAAAATATCCTGTGAAATTGTAAGGCCCGGAACTTTGAAACTTATATGAAGCATCGTCTAATGTTCCTTTATTTAGATTGCTCAAATTTGAAACTCAAGGCCTAAAATTATGGCCCTTGGTTTCATATTGGCCCCAATCTGAAGCTTACTTATTTTTACATAGAAATACAGTGTATGCATATGTCTATAGTAACCAGGTGAGCGATTTAGGGCCATCATGGCCCTCTTGTTATATAAGGCAATCGAATGTTGATCTAGAATGTCGAGCTCGCCCATCAACATTCGTTTTTATATAAGGAAATCGAATGTTGAGCTGGAATGTCGAGCTCGCCCATCAACATTCGTTTTTATATAGAGAAACCGAATGTTGAGCTGGAATGTCCAGCTCGCCCATCAACATTCGTTTTTATATAGAGAAACCGAATGTTGAGCTGGAATGTCGAGCTCGCCCATCAACATTCGTTTTTATATAAGGAAATCGAATGTTGATCTGGAATGTCGAGCTCGCCCATCAACATTCGTTTTTATATAAGGAAATCGAATGTTGATCTGGAATGTCGAGCTCGCATATCAACATTCGTTTTTATATAGAGAAACCGAATGTTGAGCTGGAATGTCCAGCTCGCCCATCAACATTCGTTTTTATATAAGGAAATCGAATGTTGATCTGGAATGTCGAGCTCGCCCATCAACATTCGTTTTTATATAAGGAAATCGAATGTTGAGCTGGAATGTCGAGCTCGCCCATCAACATTCGTTTTTATATAGAGAAACCGAATGTTGAGCTGGAATGTTGAGCTCGCCCATCAACATTCGTTTTTATATAGAGAAACCGAATGTTGAGCTGGAATGTCGAGCTCGCCCATCAACATTCGTTTTTATATAGAGAAACCGAATGTTGATCTGGAATGTCGAGCTCGCCCATTAACATTCGTTTTTATACAAGGAAACCGAATGTTGATCTGGAATGTTGAGCTCGCCCATCAACATTCGTTTTTTATATAGAGAAACCGAATGTTGTGCTGGAATGTTGAGCTCACCCATCAACATTCGTTTTTATATAAGGAAATCGAATGTTGATCTGGAATGTCGAGCTCGCCCATCAATATTCGTTTTTATATAGAGAAACCGAATGTTGAGCTGGAATGTCGAGCTCGCCCATCAACATTCGTTTTTATATAAGGAAACCGAATGTTGATCTGGAATGTCGAGCTCGCCCATCAACATTCGTTTTTATATAGAGAACCCGAATGTTGATCTGGAATGTCGAGCTCGCCCATCAACATTCGTTTTTATATAGAGAACCCGAATGTTGATCTGGAATGTCGAGCTCGCCCATCAACATTCGTTTTTATATAGAGAAACCGAATGTTGAGCTGGAATGTTGAGCTCGCCCATCAACATTCGTTTTTATATAGAGAAACCGAATGTTGAGCTGGAATGTCGAGCTCGCCCATCAACATTCGTTTTTATATAGAGAAACCGAATGTTGAGCTGGAATGTTGAGCTCGCCCATCAACATTCGTTTTTATATAGAGAAACCGAATGTTGAGCTGGAATGTCGAGCTCGCCCATCAACATTCGTTTTTATATAGAGAAACCGAATGTTGATCTGGAATGTCGAGCTCGCCCATTAACATTCGTTTTTATACAAGGAAACCGAATGTTGATCTGGAATGTTGAGCTCGCCCATCAACATTCGTTTTTTATATAGAGAAACCGAATGTTGTGCTGGAATGTTGAGCTCACCCATCAACATTCGTTTTTATATAAGGAAATCGAATGTTGATCTGGAATGTCGAGCTCGCCCATCAATATTCGTTTTTATATAGAGAAACCGAATGTTGAGCTGGAATGTTGAGCTCGCCCATCAACATTCGTTTTTATATAAGGAAATCGAATGTTGAGCTGGAATGTCGAGCTCGCCCATCAACATTCGTTTTTATATAGAGAAACCGAATGTTGAGCTGGAATGTTGAGCTCGCCCATCAACATTCGTTTTTATATAGAGAAACCGAATGTTGAGCTGGAATGTCGAGCTCGCCCATCAACATTCGTTTTTATATAGAGAAACCGAATGTTGATCTGGAATGTCGAGCTCGCCCATTAACATTCGTTTTTATACAAGGAAACCGAATGTTGATCTGGAATGTTGAGCTCGCCCATCAACATTCGTTTTTTATATAGAGAAACCGAATGTTGTGCTGGAATGTTGAGCTCACCCATCAACATTCGTTTTTATATAAGGAAATCGAATGTTGATCTGGAATGTCGAGCTCGCCCATCAATATTCGTTTTTATATAGAGAAACCGAATGTTGAGCTGGAATGTCGAGCTCGCCCATCAACATTCGTTTTTATATAAGGAAACCGAATGTTGATCTGGAATGTCGAGCTCGCCCATCAACATTCGTTTTTATACAAGGAAACCGAATGTTGATCTGGAATGTCGAGCTCGCCCATCAACATTCGTTTTTATATAGAGAACCCGAATGTTGATCTGGAATGTCGAGCTCGCCCATCAACATTCGTTTTTATATAGAGAACCCGAATGTTGATCTGGAATGTCGAGCTCGCCCATCAACATTCGCCATTATATAGGGAAATATTTTTCACTGAATATACAGGATTATCAGCTTTCATCTTTGGCCCATAGCATCATCTGTAGGTCCGCTACAAAAAAATTTGCCCATGGTGTAAAAATTGGACCCGGCCGAGGGGTTGCCACTTTCTATAGGAACATATAGCTAAAATGCTGAAAATGTCTCTGAAACTGGAAGCTCTTAGCTTTCAAGATGGCAAATTACGTCACCTTGAAGTCCGCTGCGATCAGATAAGGCCCAGCTACATGGGTAGTCAGATTTCTATAGAAAAATATAGTGAAAAACTTGATTTTTCTCCAATGATTGGCTTGTGAACGATACCAGGGTCATCATGGTAATATTGATGTGTAATGCAAAGTTTGACCTATTGATTGTTGATAAATTTATGTGAACATGTGCGTCTGGGGTATAGGAATTTTTAAAGATCATACTCAAGTCAAACATATATGTTTGATAGTTAGTCATGATAAGTATTAGTATGTAACTGCTGCCTATTCATTAAAATACATATATTGATTTTAATAACCGCAGGCCTTAAATTGTATAATCAGATGTGGCATATCTGTGTCCTATGAAAACATTTACCTTTTAGTTTTTATCTAGGACGTTTTATTGAAGATAGCCCTTCTTAGAAACCGACTTTTCGTTTTAGGAATATACATGTATCTTGAAAATATGCTTTATATCTTCTTTATTACATCTGCATGTGTAAATTTGGCATTTAGTCAATTCTAAAGGTGGTGTCACACTAGAGCGTATGGCACGAACGTATGCGAACGTATGAGAAAAAAATATGCTCATACGCTCGCATACGCAGATAAACGCTATGGGTAGTATAGGCATACGTTGTATAAGCTGCCATATGTCGGTGTACGTTCTCATACGCAGAGAACGAAACTAATTTTTGAACATGTTCAAAGCAGTTCAGCGTATACGAGCGTATGAAGTATACTCGGTCAAATACGTTTCACATACGGTGGCATGAAGGCGGCAAGTAAATCTATCATATGGATAGCGTATCAGTAACGTAATTTTAACGTATGTCTGACGAACGACTAACGTTTTTAACCTATTTCTGGCTATCCATACGCTATTCATGCGCTCACATGAGGTAAGAATACGTTACTTATATGCTCACACACGCTATCTATAGGCTGATATACGCTACATTGACGGTGACATAAGTTGACACATGCTCGTATACGTTTCCCATGCGTTGCCTATTTCCCCAGATATACGGTACGCATACGCTATTCACGCGCTGCTAATACGTTCATCGAAGATAGAGGCGGAAAATTACGGATTCATACGCTCAAAAGTTGTGCGTATGCCCAGGATTTCATACGCACGCTATGCATACGTTCGTCTCATACGCTATAGTGTGGCATGGGCATAATTTAACGTATGTCTGACGAATGACTAACGTATTTAAAGTATTTAACCTATTTCTGGCTATCCATACGCTGCTCTTGCGCTCACATGCAGTAAGAATATGTTACTCATATGCTCGCATACGCTAGTTATACGCTGATATACGCTACACTGACGGTGACATAAGTTGACACACGCTCGTATACGATTCTCATGCGCTGCATATACGCCAGATATACGGTACACATGCGCTGGTAGTAGGTTCATCGAAGATAGTGTTGGGAAATTTCGGGTTCATACACTCAACAGTTGTGCGCATGATCAGTTTTTCATACGCTATGCATACGTTCGTCTCATACGCTATAGTGTGACAGGACCATTAAGACAATTCGCAAGTGCCCATAACCAGTAACACTTTGAGTATGAATTTGAGAACCATGCATTGACAATTGTGATTTCATATTTATAACACGTGATGTTTGATTTTGCAGTTTATAAGAAGTTTAAATATTACAATGGATTAACGAACATGTTTTACAGCTGCTTAAGTTAAATATTAGCTTTTAAATTTGAACTCATTATGTTAATGAATATGGCTATGGACCCATTGTATTTGGAAAGTTCCCAATAAAAATGTTTAAACAAATGGTGCATAGTATTGTCATATGTCAGGCATATTCAGTTGTGTTATTCACATTGTATGATATTCCGCAAGAGAAATTCTATATAGCTACAATGGTAGAATGGGGGAGTTTACATTCCAGCTTAGCATTCTGTTTCCTTATATAAAAACGAATGTTGATGGGCGAGCCAAACAGTCCAGCTCGACATTCAGTTTCTCTATATAAAAACGAATGTTGATGGGCGAGCTCGACATTCCAGATCAACATTCGATTTCCTTATATAAAAACGAATGTTGATGAGCGAGCTCAACATTCCAGCTCAACATTCGGTTTCTCTATATAAAAAACGAATGTTGATGGGCGAGCTCGACATTCAAGTTCGACATTCAGTTTCCCTATATAATGGCGAATGTTGATGGGCGAGCTCGACATTCCAGATCAACATTCGATTTCCTTATATTAAAACGAATGTTGATGGGTGAGCTCGACATTCCAGATCAACATACGGTTTCCTTATATAAAGACGAATGTTGATGGGCGAGCTCGACATTCCAGATCAACATTCGGTTTCCTTATATAAAAAACGAATGTTGATGGGCGAGCTCGACATTCCAGATCAACATTCGATTTCCTTATATAAAAACGAATGTTGATGGGCGAGCTCGACATTCCAGATCAACATTCGATTTCCTTATATAAAAACGAATGTTGATGGGCGAGCTCGACATTCCAGATCAACATTCGATTTCCTTATATAAAAATGAATGTTGATGGGCGAGCTCGACACTCCAGCTCAACATTCGATTTCCTTATATAAAAACGAATGTTGATGTGCGAGTTCGACATTCTAGATCAACATTCGGTTTCCTTATATAAAAACGAATGTTGATGGGCGAGCTGGACATTCCAGATCAACATTCGGTTTCTCTATATAAAAACGAATGTTGATGGGCGAGCTCATCATTCCAGCTCAACATTCGGTTTCTCTATATAATCAAAGTACTGATAGTACTGAAGGGATCTGTGTTTTTGGAAAGAAAACGTGTGTTATTCAGTAGAACCTCTCTAAACCGGACGAATATAAACATTATGACTGGGCATTAAAGACTGCTGTATGCTGACCAACTATACAAAAAGCTCCGGCAGAAGTTTCCGTATCGCTGTCAGCCTGCATCAAGCAGCCACCTGTTTTGAATCCTCGAAAATAATGTTTATTTTCTGTTCGGTCTAGAGAGATTCTACTGTATTTGGGTGTTTGTTTGCGAGTTATTTTTTATGTTCCCAGATGCTGAAATCTTATCTGGTGGTAGCTGGCATTTTGCATGTTTTATGTAAATATTTCAAACCCAATTTCCAAATTTGAAGTATAATTTAGTAAAGGTACAAGTTGAACAGTGTCAAGAAATCTTGATCTTCTGAAAACATTATATATAAATATATTTATATAAATGTATACAAAAATAAGTTTAAAATTAATTAAATATTGGAACCTCGCAAACAATTCATGTAGATAATCAAGAATGGTTGTATAGTTTTACAATCTATAATGGCAATCACCTGAAATTGTTAACAGATTTTGAAATGGGAGAAAAAAAGAGTAAATGTATTTATGATGAAAATTTTATTGTAGACAATGTCAAGAAAAAGTATAAAACAGCAAATAAACATATGTTGCAAGTAAAGCATCTGTTTGAAAGTAATTAAACCAGAGCACAAGCGGGTGCCAACGCTTATCTGTTCCATAACCCTGTAAAGACAAACTGAATGAACTTCAAAATAAACTCAGCTTCAAATTTTGTTGCTTAAAACATTTGTATTAAGTTTCATTTATATCATTTTAATATTTTTCCCAGAAAACCACAGACAAACTAAAAGTTGACCGACTAACAAAGCAATGAACACACGAAGTTCAAGGACCATAACTTTTGAATAAAATGACATATCAAAATCCCCGTAATATATGTGAAAATTCATATTAAGGTTTAACCATGTAAAAAAATTGAAGTAAATATCATTTCAAATGAAAAAGTTATGGCCATCCTCATATTTGCATAGATTTGCATTATTTTTTTAAGTGCAAGGGCCATAACTCCGAAACATCAAATCAAATGATCTTCAGAATCAACTTAGCTTCAGGTCTTGATGCATTAAACATGTTTATGAAGTTTCATTAATATCTGTCAAACAGTTTTGCCAGAAAACAGTGGACAAATTATTTGCATATATTTGCATTTTTTTAAGTAAAAGGGCAATAACTCCGAAACAACATATCAAATAAACCTCAAAATCGACTCAGCATCAGATCATGATATATTAAACATTTTTGTGAAGTTTCATCAATATCTCTCAAACAGTTTCCCAGAAAACAGCCGACAAACTATTTGCATTATCTTTTAAGGACAAGGGCCATAACTCTGAAACGAAAATTCAAATGATCCTCAGAATCAATTCAGTTTCAGATCCTGATGCATTAAATATTTGTGTGAAGTTTCATTAATATCTCTCAAATAGTTTTCCCAGAAAACGGCGGACAAACTATTTGCATATTTTTTAAGGACAAGGGCCATCACTCCGAAACGACAAATAAAATGAACCTCAGAATCAACTCAGCTTCAGATCTTGATGCATTTAACATTTGTGTGAAGTTTCATTAATATATGTCAAATAGTTTTCCCAGAAAACAGCGGACAAACTATTTGCATTATTTTTTAAGTAAAAGGGCCATAACTCCGAAACAACAAATCAAATGAACCTCAGAATCAACTCAGCTTCAGATCTTGATGCATTAAACATTTGTGTGAAGTTTCATTAATATCTCTCAAATAGTTTTCCCAGAAAACAACGGACAAACTATTTGCATATTTTTTTAAGGACAAGGGCCATAACTCTGAAATGAAAAATCAAATGAACCTCAGAATCAACTCAGCTTCAGATCTTGATGCATTAAACATTTGTGTGAAGTTTCATTAATATCTGTCAAATAGTTTTCCCAGAACACAGCAGACAAACTATTTTTTAATGTATTTGCATTATTTTTTAAGTAAAAGGGCCATAACTCCAAAACGACAAATCAAATGAACCTAAGAATCTACTCAGCTTCAGATCCTTGATGCATTAAATATTTGTGTGAAGTTTCATTAATATCTCTCAAATAGTTTTCCCAGAAAACAGCGGACAAACTATTTGCATATTTTTTAAAGACAGGGGCCATAACTCTAGAATGAAAAATAAAATGAACCTCAGAATCAACTCAGCTACAGATCTTGATGCATTTAACATTTGTGTGAAGTTTCATTAATATCTGTCAAATAGTTTTCCCAGAAAACAGCGGACAAACAAAATGTTGACGGACGAACGAACGAACGGACGGACGGACAGGGCCACGACAATATACGACCACCTTTATTAGGTGGGCGTATAAAAAAGCTTTGTTTATTAAAACAAGCCAATTTTTGACAAAAATAACAAAAGGCAATAACTCCAAAGACACTGAAGACAGAGTTATGGACATTGTGCACTGCACTTGTGGTCAATGTGTGGTCTATCTGTATGTGAAGTTTGAAGTCAATAGCTTTTATACTTTGAAAGTTATGATCCGGACAAGCCAGATTTTAAAAAAAAAAATAACAAAGGGCAATAACTCCAAAAATACTGAAGACAGAGCTACTAACCGTGTGCACTGTACTTTTGGTGAATGTGATCTATCTCAATATGAAGTTTGAAGTCAATAGCTTTTATATGTTTGAAGCTATGAGTCGGACAAACCAGATTTTCACTAGAATAACAAAGGGCAATAACTCCTGAAATAATGAAGACAGAGTTATGGACCTTGTGCAAAGCATTTGTGGTCAATGTGTTCTATCTGTACATGACGTTTGAAGTCAATAGCTTTTACACTTTGAAAGTTATGATCCGGACAAGCTAAATTTTGAGAAAAATAAACAAGGGCAATAACTCCAGAAGTACTGAAGACAGAGTTACGAACATTGTGCAATGCATTTGCAGTCCATGTGATCTATCTGTATATGAAGTTTGAAGTCAATAGCTTTTATACTTTGGAAGTTATGATCTGGACGAATGGACGGACTGACAGACGGGCGGATAGATGAACAGACGGATGGACATGGTTACTCCAGTAAACTCCCCAAAACTTTGTTTGTGGGGATATAAAATACAATGTTCATTATTTTGTAGATTTTAAACCATTAAGATAAATAGAGCATTTGCTCCTTTGGAGCAAATGCTCTATTTATCACAATGGTTTAAAAAAGTGACTTTAACATACTTGTATGCGATGGCAATCTGTCCTAGGAGAATCGGCAATTGTCCTGAATCGCAATTAAATATATTATTTCATGAGCGAACAGAGTAGATCCTGATCTGGACCTACTCTGTTAACAGTTTGCAAAGCCTTAGCCTTATGGAGGAAAGGGTTTACCAAATGCCTTTTCACTTTTGCGAACAGAGTAGATCCTGATCAGACGGCTCCTATAGTTGTTGTCTGATCAGGGTCTGCTCTTCTTTACTTGACCTGACTGTCAGACATGATATAGATATGATTCTATAGTTCTTTTCAGAGTAAAAAATTCCTTAGAAGGTTTATATTAACATTCAGCTTATATAAATATTCATGATACATCAATATTTCTTAAATGAATAATGAACAGGGAAAGGGTTTAGATATAATATACATGTAGATCTATACGGTTATAGTTTCTGCCATGGCAAAATATTCCAGTGTCCATGTGCTTTTACAAAAATTAACCTAATTAATATTCATAATCATGATGATGTCATACTTTCTTACATATAAATTAATATTAATATTCATGGAATAAAGTCTTTATTGACATAAAGTATTGAACATTGTCAGATAAATTATGTCTCTAAACCCATTGCTACATGAAATAATGACAATATGAACATTGATTGTAATATTATTCTTGATATAACGTTTAACAGGAATTTTGGTAATGGCAGAAACTTTAATCTATACATTATTCTATTAGCAAAAAGAGCAGACCCAATCAAACGGCTCCTAGTCTCCCACATCTGTCTGCTATGGGTATACTCTTTTTGCAAAGATATTCAGTTCTTATATATATATATATATATATATATATATATATATATATATATATATATATATATATATATATATATATATATATATCACCATCTGGGTGTTGTCAGTCTAGTTCCTTATATACCACTCATACTGTGTTAACCCCTTACTCCATAAATGCGCCTTTCTACACCTTTGCAAATAGGGTAGACCCACATCAGACAGTTCTTATACAGAGCTCCAAATAAGATGCCTTTACATTTTCAAGAATAGCTCCTTTATTTATCCACCAATTAAACCTTATATACTGTGACCACTCTTCAGTAATTTTCTAGACGAGACGATTGTAAAGAGTGGTCACAGTGTAGGGTTTGGTGGTGAAATGACGATTTTAGTATTTGGGAACACACCCTTATCTGTACCTCTGCCTATATGAGTCATCTGATCAGGGCATGTTCTATTTGCTTCTGACATAACATACATTTAGCTCTACAGTTTCTGCTGTGGCCAAAAACCCCTGTTTTAAAAATGCTGTTGCAAAATTTTAAAACTCAACCCATTTATATTCATGTCATATGATAATTTCTTACCATGAATATTCATGGAGTAAAGGCTAAACTGCTATGATCAAGTTTTGATCACTGTGACCATGGCATGACAACTCTGCATGGTTTTACAAACTGAGCATCATCTACAGGGTCGACAAACAAATACTGATTGCTTGTATCCCAAGTAGTTCATTAGGTTCATTCTGAGACATGTTGGTTGCTCATTTTACAAAACGTTGGGATAGCTTCTGATAGTCCTTTCTGCTTTTTAATATGTCCAAGTTGTTGACAAACATCATGCTTCAGAGTCCTGCCCATCTCTCTCAGCATGCCAACATATTCTATTTAATTATCCGTTTAGAATTACCATCATACTGTCTTTGACTAAATTGTTTTGCAATAAACTGGTACATGTGAAAAAGTTGTGACTCGACTGGGACTTGAATCCAGGGCCTGTGGCTTACCATGCTAACACTCTACTGACTGCGCTATCAAGTCACACAGTCTAAAGCTTTTCAATGTTCCGACAATCTTTAACCAACTACTGTTCCATATGGAGATCAGCAAACACTGGCTGCTAGTATCTAAAGTAGTTCAGTAGATTTTAACAATTCGTATATCACAAAGTCAGCACCAGCTGAACAAGCTTTTCATACTTAGATCAGTATTGGGAAATCTTGTTTGGATGTTGATAAAAATGTTTCATTGATTTGGTCTTGCTTTGTGGCGACAATTACTGTGTTTCGACATTGAAAGCTCTTTGTCAATAAAGCAATATTATTCTCCATTTCTGTGGCATTTAAAGCATAGTGGGCTTTGTTAGAAAACTGGCGTGTCAGGTCCCTTGTTGTTTGGAATCTTGTCGAAATTACTGTCCCCTGCAAATAAAATTAATGTTTATGATTAAAATGTATTTCTGGAAATATTTCTTAATCCCCTACACCATAAATATTCATATAACAAATAAATAGGGGTTATTACGCAGGTGACTAGGGCCGCAACAAACAAATAGCGGTTATTACGCAGGTGACTAAAGCTGCAGCGTGATATATTGGCCCGCCACCTTGCAATTGGCCCGAGGGCTTAGCCCGAGTTACTATATCAAGGTAAGGGACTATATCACTCTGCGGCCCTATAGTCACCTGTGTAATAACCTGTTTATTACATTTATGGGTCAAATTGGATCTCCATGTACTAGGTGCAATAGATTCTCAAAGGATTGAAAGAATCAGCACTATCAAGTCACACAGTCATTAGATGACGTCATTATGACGGGTTCATATTATTCAAAACTTGGCGTTGGAAAGAGCGGACAGAGTGCTCTTTTTATTCACCGGTACGTGCACATGTATTGGGCATGTAAATTTGAATCGAATCGGGTGAGGATTGTCTTTGTAAAAGCCATGGTTTGGGGACTATTCGGTATACTGTGTACGAGAACTTTGATAACATTTGCATCATCGGAGCAAAATTAGACCTTCATCGCATATCAGGGTTCTGTTGATATAGATTTAGAATGATTACCTTGGCAGCGGGCACAATATCTGTTATTGGTCCGTTGCTAGGTCTGTATTGGTCTGCTCAGACCACACAACTCTATTTTTTTAAATGATATTGGATCATTTATAACGTAAAAATGTTACTATTTATAATAACAAATGTAATAATTACATTTATAGTTGATATTAACTGAATATTTATAATGACACTACAGACAATTCTGTTTTAAACATGCTAGAAACTGTATTATCATCTTAATTATTTCATAACTTAAGCAAACATAGCAGACCCTGATCTGAGAGCTCTTATATTGATATAGATACTATCTGATATGGATATATATGCTCTTTGCAAAGGCATTAACCCGTTTCCTTATATAATGTGTCTTCACGCATATGCAAACAGAGTAGATCCAGATCAGATGGCTCCTATAGGAGCCGTCTGATCAGGGTCTGCTGTGTTTGCTAATGGAATTTTGTAGACCTTTTCCTTTACTTTCCAAAATGGCTACAATGTTCAACCTTCCATATTTCATATAACTATTTTGTTCATGAATATTCAGTATAGGTATTTAAATTTGAAATAAACATAGAACAGGGAAAGGGTTAAGAGGCCTGTTGATAGAGTAAATGACTATAAAACATTTTATATTTAAAATTGTACACATCATTCACCTTTTTTTTTCACAAGCCTAAACGCATATAAATGATACTAAAGCACCTTGCTGGTCAGAATGTCTAACTTTCTCAGTGTGTATTACCAGGATAACAACAATATAGGAAGGCCTTGTACAAATTTTCTTCAGATTTCACTATATGTCCATAAATTAACCCTTTCTCTGTTTAAATATTCATTTAAGGGTTAATGACATCATTGGTATCATATTATTGGATAATTTTTTTAAATTGCATATTATTAACAAAGGATATTTTGGTACAGACAGAACCATAGAATTTGATCTATATAACACAATATTATTATAAGCAAACTGAGCAGACCCTGATCAGACAACTACCATGAGAAATTAGTGCAAAACCATTATAACAATGTCTACGAGTAGATCCACGAAAATTACCATTGTACAGTATAAAACCTCTTTAAATTGACCACCAATTTGGCAAAGCATGTCTAATTATGCCTAAAAGTCAGGTGGTAATTACTTGCAGGTATGATAAGTTTAATTCTTTATGCCTTTGCAAACAGAGTAGACCCAGATCAGATTGCCCCTGCAGAAGATACTGTTCATATTTTTGTTTGCCTTGTGATGATAATACATATTATTTCTTAGGTCTAAAACCCCCAAGAAGAATGCCGGCCCTTATAAGTTGAAAAAGTACTGAGACGAGTTTTATTTGTTATTATAACAAATAAAACTGTCATCCCTGTAAGTTTTCAAAACTGGTGCGAAAAATTTACGGGTATAGATTTAATCCAATTCTGTGTTCCGTAATAACAATTTATAATGATGATCTGTATCCACCTTATAAGTTCATTTTATTGCTTGATTGACAGGGAAAATGTAAATTTGATAACAAAAACTCATGAAAATAAATAGGTACCGAATCGTCTAGGGTAAATTTTTGGGAGGGGCCGAGTTGACCATGGTGTCGAATCGTTTTGGGGCCGAATTGTCTAGGGACCCGGTTAGTTTGGTGCCGAGTCGTTCAGAAACCTGTTGTGCGTCTACTTTGTTTGCAAAGGCGTAAAAAGGCATATTTATGGAGGAAGGGGTTTAACTTAAAGTATCAGGGATGAATAAGTTAAAAACTTAATAGCGCAGGTGCTGCCGATATTCTTTCACAGCATTGTAATAACTCGGAAGATTCAAGAAAATAAATCGTGTTCACGAAAGTCATAGCAGAACTATAAATAGAAGACAATGATAACCTACGCGTTAATGTTTGTATGTATATGTACTTACGATTTTCAAGCTCATCCAAAATGCGTGTCTGGTAAACAAATTCTGCGTTTAAGTTTTCATTCTCCTACTCGATTTGCAAACTCCTCACAGTGATCTCCCTTGTCACCACGCCTGCGGTCTATTAGGGGAGATAACTGCGTTGGAGGTTGCGTTTCCCTATGGCGTAAAGTCACGTGATATTCAAAATGGCGGCGATCAATTAATCAAAAATTGATTCGTGTATAAGTGAGCATAAATACCCCAATATTATTAATATCGCCTCATTTTAAAAATATTCGTCATATTTGTTGAAAAAATGATCAAATACAGTAACTGCTTGTCTTAAAAAACGGTCCACGATAGTACTTTTTGTAATAAGTTCAGCTGATTACCTAACTACATTACACATCTGAGTAAATCGTTTCGTGAGGACCGGCTGATTTGCTCTCGCCGTTTCGGTAGATTTGGTATCTGTGTTAACACACAGATCCCAAAAACGAATGTTGATGGGCGAGCTCAACATTCCAGATCAATATTCGGTTTCCTTATATAAAAACGAATGTTGATGGGCGAGCTCCACATTCCAGATCAACATTCGATTTCCTTATATAAAAATGAATGTTGATGGGCGAGCTCGACATTCCAGATCAACATTCGATTTCCTTATATAAAAACGAATGTTGATGGGCGAGCTCGACATTCCAGATCAACATTCGATTTCCTTATAAAAAACGAATGTTGATGGGCGAGCTCGACATTCCAGCTCAACATTCGATTTCCTTATACATGTATAAAAACGAATGTTGATGGGCGAGCTCGACATTCCAGATCAACATTCGATTTCCTTATATAAAAACGAATGTTGATGGGCGAGCTCGACATTCCAGCTCAACATTCAATTTCCTTATATAAAAACGAATGTTGATTTGCGAGCTCAACATTCCAGCTCATCATTCGGTTTCTCTATATAAAAACGAATGTTGATGGGCGAGCTCGACATTCCAGATCAACATTCGGTTTCTCTATATAAAAACGAATGTTGATGGGCGAGCTCGACATTCCAGATCAACATTCGATTTCCTTATATAAAAACGAATGTTGATCGGCGAGCTCGACATTCCAGATCAACATTCGATTTCCTTATATAAAAACGAATGTTGATGGGCGAGCTGGACATGCCAGATCAACATTCGATTTCTCTATATAAAAACGAATGTTGATGGGCGAGCTCGACATGCCAGATCAACATTCGATTTCTCTATATAAAAACGAATGTTGATGGACGAGCTCGACATTCCAGATCAACATTCGGTTTCTGTATATAAAAACGAATGTTGATGGGTGAGCTCGACATTCCAGATCAACATTCGATTTCCTTATGTAAAAACGAATGTTGATGGGCGAGCTCAACATTCCAGCTCAACATTCGGTTTCTCTATATAAAAACGAATGTTGATGGGCAAGCTCAACATTCCAGATCAACATTCGGTTTCCTTATATAAAAACGAATGTTGATGGGCGAGCTCGACATTCCAGATCAACATTCGATTTCCTTATATAAAAACGAATGTTGGTGGGCGAGCTGGACATTCCAGATCAACATTCGATTTCCTTATATAAAAACGAATGTTGATGGGCGAGCTCGACATTCCAGCTCAACATTCAATTTCCTTATATAAAAACGAATGTTGATTTGCGAGCTCAACATTCCAGCTCATCATTCGGTTTCTCTATATAAAAACGAATGTTGATGGGCGAGCTCGACATTCCAGATCAACATTCGGTTTCTCTATATAAAAACGAATGTTGATGGGCGAGCTCGACATTCCAGATCAACATTCGATTTCCTTATATAAAAACGAATGTTGATCGGCGAGCTCGACATTCCAGATCAACATTCGATTTCCTTATACATGTATAAAAACGAATGTTGATGGGCGAGCTCGACATTCCAGATCAACATTCGATTTCCTTATATAAAAACGAATGTTGATGGGCGAGCTCGACATTCCAGCTCAACATTCAATTTCCTTATATAAAAACGAATGTTGATTTGCGAGCTCAACATTCCAGCTCATCATTCGGTTTCTCTATATAAAAACGAATGTTGATGGGCGAGCTCGACATTCCAGATCAACATTCGGTTTCTCTATATAAAAACGAATGTTGATGGGCGAGCTCGACATTCCAGATCAACATTCGATTTCCTTATATAAAAACGAATGTTGATCGGCGAGCTCGACATTCCAGATCAACATTCGATTTCCTTATATAAAAACGAATGTTGATGGGCGAGCTGGACATGCCAGATCAACATTCGATTTCTCTATATAAAAACGAATGTTGATGGGCGAGCTCGACATGCCAGATCAACATTCGATTTCTCTATATAAAAACGAATGTTGATGGACGAGCTCGACATTCCAGATCAACATTCGGTTTCTGTATATAAAAACGAATGTTGATGGGTGAGCTCGACATTCCAGATCAACATTCGATTTCCTTATGTAAAAACGAATGTTGATGGGCGAGCTCAACATTCCAGCTCAACATTCGGTTTCTCTATATAAAAACGAATGTTGATGGGCGAGCTCGACATTCCAGATCAACATTCGATTTCCTTATATAAAAACGAATGTTGGTGGGCGAGCTGGACATTCCAGATCAACATTCGATTTCTCTATATAAAAACGAATGTTGATGGGCGAGCTCGACATTCCAGATCAACATTCGGTTTCTGTATATAAAAACGAATGTTGATGGGTGAGCTCGACATTCCAGATCAACAATCGATTTCCTTATGTAAAAACGAATGTTGATGGGCGAGCTCGACATTCCAGATCAACATTCGATTTCCTTATATAAAAACGAATGTTGATGAGCGAGCTCAACATTCCAGCTCAACATTCGGTTTCTCTATATAAAAAACGAATGTTGATGGGCGAGCTCAACATTCTAGATCAACATTCGGTTTCCTTATATAAAAACGAATGTTGATGGGCGAGCTCGACATTCCAGATCAACATTCGATTTCCTTATATAAAAACGAATGTTGATGGGCGAGCTCGACATTCCAGATCAACATTCGATTTCCTTATATAAAAACGAATGTTGATGGTTGATGGTTGATTGCTGAGCCAGCTTCACACACATGTTATTTTGCCCTTTGTTATTTTTGTCAAAATCTGTCTTGTCCGGATCATAACTTCTAAAATGTAAATGCTATTGATTTCAAACTTCATATACAGATAGATCACATTGATCGCAAGTGCATAACGTCTTCAGTACTTTTGGAGTTATAGCCCTTTGTTAATTTCTAAAATTTCCAACTCATCCGGACCATAACTTTCAAAGTATAAAAGCTATTGACTTCAAACTTCATATACAGATAGACCACATCGATTCGCTAGTGCAATGCACAAGGTCCGTAACTCTGTCTGCGGTATTTTTGGAGTTGCCGTTTGTTATTTTTTTTTATCAAAACCTGGCGTGTTGTCATTTGGGTCTGTAACATTGATAGTTGGTGTCACAAAATGCTTATTTTTTTATTTCAAAAGATTTAAATCAAAGTTTATATACATGGCCTATATGAAGTGTTGTTTGCATGACATATTTTTCGTTTGCCTGTCTTCAGGTTATATGAAGTTAATCTGCTCGTGTCCGTATCTAACAAGAGTTATCTGCCTCTGGACTTGTGTCAAATGTATTTTTAGCCGATCAAGTTGTGGAGTGATCTGTTTCTGCAGTTTTCAACATAACTCGTTGAAAGTTGATAGAAGAGTAGAAGTGCATGCTTTCAGTATCTAACATTAAGGGGTTATCAGCCTTGGATTTGTGATCAAGGCTGCCGTTAGGGGTATTCATCATCTTTAGCGATAGTTCTGGTTTTCTGCTAATTAATATGCATGATGTCATTACTTCTTACATGAATATTCATGGAGTAACAGGTTATATGTTTACACTGTTCACACAGGAAAAAGTTGGAAATGGAAGGAAGGCTAGGAAAAGGAAAGTCCAATGAGATTCACCTATATCATGGAACTAAAGCCGACCTTGTTGACGTGATTGTCAAGGAAAACTTTGACTTTCGAATCGCCGGAAGCAATGTAGGGGCGTTGTATGGGATGGGTTCATACTTTGCTACCACTGCTAAGTATTCGGACAGCTATGCAAGACTAGATGACAAAGGATTGAAATACATGTTTGTGGTCAAAGTTTTAGCAGGTGCGCCATGTCTTGGAAAAGGAGACTTGAAAAAGCCACCTTCCGGTTATGATTGTACCGTAAATAACGTGCTTAATCCTAAGGTTTATTGTGTCTTTGATAAAAACCAATATTATCCGGAGTACATCATCATCTATAAATAAATCAACAAAAATGAAAAAAATATATTCAAAAGCATGACTTCATCGTTGCCATATCGGCGAAAAAGACCCACAGAAACCGATTCGGCAGATGTTGTGTACATCTGATAAATCAGAGCTACTGATAAAGGTGCGTACCCAAATACTAAAATCGTCATTTCTCCACCAAACCCTATACTGTGACCACTCTTAAGAACCGTCTCTTTGAGAAGATTCTTAGGAGTGGTCACAGTGTAGAGTTTGGTGGAAAAGTAACGGAGCTATTCTTGAACATGTTTAAATTTGCGTACCTTATCTGGACCTCTGGTAAACATTGAACAATATACAGTATCATCACCGTCTATCAACAACTCCGGAAATAGCTAGGTAAAACTACTAAGTAAAGCGAAAGTTCATTGACTGTGATTTAGTAATTCGATATATTTATATAGATTATGACATATTCTAGCATTGCAATGTTTGAAACTACTGGTAGATAGATCAACCAATGGTTACATGGTTTCTGATCAATTCAAATTTACGTATGTAAATCATTTTGGGTGCATTATTCTCGGATTAGTACAACCGATATAGCAGCGAAGAGGTCAAAAACGAGTTCGAAATCGCTTTTCTAATCCTCCGACACACGATTTCACATATTCATTGTCATCACACAGCTAATACACTCTTATGCCAGCGTTGATTGCAGAATACGATCGAAATTGGCTTTGAATTTGATAAAAGAAAAACAAGGTATGTGTACGGCGAATAGATAAATGTGGTATAAATATTGTACGGCGAATAACTTCCTATGTGTACGGCGAATAGTAATATATTTCACTGTTGTGAAGACTTCTCGGCAAATATCTTGCGTGGTGTGTGGCATTTTACGGCTAACAATTATTTATAGTCGTTACCTAAGGTTAGTGCGAGGAAAATAAACTGACACCTCATGTCTATCATGAACATGCCATGATCTAGAATTAAAATGTAGGTTTCGCAATAGCAAATGAGGAAACTTTTAGAAGACACAAATGGCAGAGTATCCACATCTACTATTGTACTTCTTTCGGTTTTGACGGATCTGTACATAACAATGATTACATAATTAATTGCTCATGAATACTCTCCGTCATTACGGTACTGTTAAGTTTTGCTGCTAAATAAAGAATTTAGATTGTATGGATATGTTTTATGACCGATATTTTAGGAATTTGTATAGAATAATAAGTTATAATGCCATACGAAAGCATTTCAGGGAAATGATATGCTGCTTTTTGTTGCAAT